>JALMGJ010000005.1:94608701-94641201 GCA_023362775.1 Charina bottae | reverse complement strand
GTGACCACATAGATAGATTTTATCCACGATGATCTGTCCTGAACCTGATCTTTCAGGTCTTCCAACTGTTTGCAAGATTTAGCACATTGATTTTTACCTGTCAAATTTTTTCCAAGCTTACTCAGGAGGAGTCTTATGAGAACTGTGAACGGAATCTGGGAACTGCGTTTGCAATTGGCTGTGATGTTGCTGAGGAAAGTCAAAAGCCCAGCTGACAATCACATCACCAGGTGGATAAACATCTCCCCCCTCCCAAGTCAAGCAAGTTCTCCTCAGCCTCTGCTTTTATTACCTTTAAAAAACTAAGATGGCTATGTTATCATGCTTAGACTACGTCTGTTAATAAAATTAATAGAAATATATACTGTATCACATAAAGATGGTTGACTTTTCTATGGGAGGTACCAGTACCTGAAGTACAAAGTTGTACTGCTACTGCAAATGACCTGTTACAGATGCAGCAGCAATAAGCTATTGTCAAACATTTCAACATCCTTCCTTCAGGTCTATTGATCGGAATAATCAGGATTAATAATTAATCAGAATAATCAGGACCAATAATTTGGTCATGAGGACCAAATGTTTCCTGCAAAGGAAGATATAAAGGACCAGCCCTTCCTGACATCTATTGAAACAATAGTCAACGTCAACCAGCCTAGAGTGAGATAAATAGGCATTTAAATGGCAGAGTGCAGCAGAAGCTCTGTAGATTTTTATTTATGCATTCATTCTCCCAGAATAAAGATATACCAGGAGACAGCCTGTACTATAAAAGCTAACAGTAAAGTCAAGCTATAAGACTTTGGTAGGGAATAGTAGAGAATCATTCTATTCTCTCTCTAACGTTGTCTACAATATATGGCCGTTCCAGTAAATCAGTATTCCGTCAGGCTTTAAAAATGATGGAGATATGAGAATGCAGAGAATAGCAATCTGGGAATACAATTGAAACACAGCAACAGATGATCACCCCAGAGACTGAGGGAAGTGGGGGCACTTTCTCCTCCTCCCAGTAGAGGGTCTTGGGGTCTCAGCACCTCACTGAACCACAGGGAGTTCTTTGGCTGTCGCACTTGGCCAACAAACCGAACGGATATAGTTGCATGATGGGGAGATGCCATCAAGATCATTCACTGCATCAAAATCTTGTATTAGCATATTTAAGAAAAAAAGACATATTATTTGACAGTAAGGGCATCATTAAAGTTCCTTTTGCAGGGATACCATTACCAATTTTGTTTCAACTGTGGATTTCACTTAGGTCTGGGGGTTGGAGTTCTGGAGTAGGTTTGGGAGGGGGGTTCAATCTGTACCTGTTTCTTCTTTGGTTCTCTTTTTAGATGGATGATTTACCCTCCAATAACTATTCGTAAACCTAACTGTAACTGTAACCTTAACTATAATTTGTAATTATAATCCAAACCCTGAGAGCCAGTTTGGTGTAATGGTTAAGGCATCAGGCTAGAAACTGGGAGACTGTGGGTTCTAGACCCTTCTTAGGCACAAAGCCAGCTGGGTGACCTTGGGCCAGTCACTCTCTCTTAGCCCTAAGAAGCAGGCAATGGCAAACCACTTCCAAAATCTTGACAAGAAAACTGCAGGGACTTGTCCAGGGAGTTACCAGGAGTCAATGCTGATTTGAGAGAGCCAGTATGGTGTCATGGTTAAGGCATCAGGCTAGAAACTGGGAGACTGTGAGTTCTACACCATCTTAGGCACGAAGCCAGCTGGGCAACCTTGGGCCAGTCACTCTCTCAGCCCCAGGAAGGAGGCAATGGCAAACCACTTCTGAAAAAGTTTGCCAAGAAAACTGCAGGGACTAGTCCAGGCAATCACCAGGTGTCAACACTGACTCAAAGGGACCCAAAAAATCCTTACCCTCATCCTAATTGTATACTCTATCCTAAAACCAATTATAACCCTAACATTAATATAAGATCCAACTTTAAACACTACATTAACTCATACCTTAATCCAAACCATAGCTTGTGGTATAACATTAAACCATAAGCCAAAACTAAATTAATCCTATTTCCTAACCCAGTTGTAACAGAAACCTAGCCATAGCTATAATCCTTATGTTAAACTCCTATTCATCACTAGCTTAAACTATGTCAGGTCAATGAGATACAACATGCATGCTTGTTTATATAAAAATCTTTTATAGAAAAATGTATATCTTTACTGACTCTATTACTTGGAATTGAATTTTGCTGATCATTAACATTTTTCTCCCAAGTTGCATTATTGGTTTTTGAATGGATTATTATAGTTGTTTCCCTGCATTTCTTTGAAGAATTTACATGAAAGGTAGCCAAGAAAAATAAAATAGTAAACAAATTAAAAATAAAATGCTAACATAATACAGTAATTGAATAATAAAATAATAGCCAAGTAACAAACAACATTAGGAACAAAAATAAAATACCCAATTTAAAAAGATATCTAGATAACGCTTTTTGAAACCAGAGAAATTATTATTATTCAAATTTATTCCCCGCCCATCTCCCATGCAAGGGACTCTGGGCGGGTTACAATAAATAAAAATTTAAAACTATACAAAATATCTAAAAACACAAACAAAACATAATAAAATAAAATCCAGGATGGGCTTGGACCCGCAGAATAGATAGTAGAGCTATGGGGCAAGCCAACCCCAGGAGGCACTACCACCTCCGTCGTCCCAGGCCAGGTGGCAAAGCCAGGTCTTAAGGGCCTTCCGAAAGGCCAGGAGGGAGGGGGCCAGTCTCACCTCCGGGGGCAGAATATTCCACAAGGCGGGCGCTATCGCAGAGAAGGCACGCCTCCTGGACCCCGCTAGATGGAATTGTCTTGTTGAGGGGGTCCGAAGCATGCCCTCCCTGCATGTACGGGTGGGGCGGGTCGACGTTATCGGGACGAGACGGTCCCTCAGGTACCCTGGTCCTATGCCATGTAGGGCTTTAAAGGTAATCACCAACACCTTGAATTGGACCCGGAAGCAAACTGGCACCCAATGCAGCTCGCGAAGCAGAGGTGTTACATGTGCCGATCTTCTGGCACTCATAACTGCTCGCGCCGCTGCATTCTGCACCAGCTGAAGCTTCCGGATACTCTTCAAGGGTAGCCCCATGTAGAGCGCATTACAATAGTCTATACGGGAGATGACAAGGGCGTGAGTGACTGTTCGGAGGGCCTCCCGATCCAGGAAAGGGCGTAACTGGTGCACAACTCGCAGCTGTGCAAAGGCCCTCCTGGCCACGACTACCACCTGCTCTTCAAGCAGGAGTCGCGAGTCCAGGAGGACCCCCAGATTCCGCACTGGATCCGAGTGGGGTAGTGCAACCCCCCCCAGAACCAAAGATGACAATTTCCCGGATCCAGGGGGGCCATCAATCCACAGCCACTCCGTCTTACCAGGGTTCAGTTGAAGCCTGTTGTTCCCCATCCAGACCCCCACAGCCTCCAGGCACTGAGATAAGGCATTGACCGCATCACTTACTTCACCCGGGACGGAGATGTATAACTGGGTATCATCAGCATATTGGTGATACCTCATCCCGTGGTGACGGATGATCTCGCCCAGTGGCTTCATGTAGATGTTAAATAGGAGTGGAGAGAGAACCGACCCCTGCGGCACCCCACAAGTCAGGGGTCGCGGGTCAGCTCTCTCCTCCCCTATCAACACCGACTGGGAGCGGCCCTGGAGAAAGGAGGCGAACCAGCGCAAAACCACACCGCCCGCTCCCAACTCCTCGAGCCGCTCCAAAAGTATACCATGGTCGACGGTATCGAAAGCCGCTGAGAGATCTAAGAGAGCAAGGATGGACGCACTCCCTCCATCCCGCTCTCGCCAGAGATCATCCATAAGTGCGACCAATGCGGTCTCCGTCCCATATCCCGGCCTGAAACCTGACTGGAAGGGGTCCAGATAATCCGTTTCATCCAGAATCCTCTGGAGTTGCAACGCCACCACCTTCTCAACCACCTTTCCTAAAAAGGGAAGGTGGGAGACTGGGCGAAAATTGCCCAGGATTGTAGGGTCCAGAGAAGGTTTCTTGAGGAGGGGGTGCACCACCGCCACCTTACAGGCCGCCGGGAACACCCCCTCACTCAAGGACGAATTAATCATCGCCTGGACCCAGCCACATGTCACCTCACTAGCTGATTTCACCAGCCAGGAGGGACATGGGTCAAGCTGGCATGTGGTGGCGTTTACAATCTGGAGGATCCTGTCTACTTCATCAGGCGCAACAGGATCAAACTGTTCCCAGATAACGTGGTAAGTACGAGCCCCTGGCATCTCCCCAGATCTTGTCTCACGCTTGGAGTCCAACTTAGAATGAATCTGAGCGATTTTGTCCTGCAGATGCTCAGAAAACTCTTCCAAACGGCCCTGTAAGTGGGTCTCGCCCTGCTCCCGACCCAAAAGTGATCTTGTAATCTTGAAAAGGGCCGTCGGGCGGCATTCTGCGGACGCAATAAGAGCGGAGAAATATTCACGTTTCGCCGCTCTTACCGCCACAAGGTAGGCCTTAACTGCGGCTCTAGCTTGTGTTCGGTCAGATTCAGTCTTCGTCTTTCTCCAGCGGCGCTCTAGACGTCTCTTAACCCTCTTCAAAGACCTTAACTCTTCCGTGAACCATGGAGAGCAGCGGGTCGAACAGGGCCGGAGAGGTCGCATAGGCGCGATCTTGTCCAGGGCTCCGGCCGCGGCTTTATTCCAGGCCGCGGCCAGGACCTCCACTGGAGCGTGAAGCAAGTCCTCGGGAATAACCCCCAGCTCCTTCTGAAACCTCACTGGGTCCATCAGACGCCGGGGGCGGACCAATCGAATAGGTCCCGCCTCCCTGCGGAGTGGGGTAGCACAAGAGAGTCTCAGGGTCACCAGGGCGTGGTCTGACCATGACAATGGAGAAAGATGTAACTCTCCCCTCAGATCACATTGCCACTGCTCAGACAAGAAAACTAAGTCCGGGGTGAGACCACTGTCACGAGTCGGGTCACGAATAATCTGAGACAGGCCCATAGCTGCCATGGTAGCCATGAACTCCCGGGCCGCCTCCGAGGACCGTCCCAGAGACGGCAGATTGAAGTCCCCCAGAACCATAAGTCTGGGGAACTCCACCGCCAACCCCGAGACAGCCTCGAGCAGCTCAGGCAGGGAGGTTGCTACGCAGCAGGGAGGCTGGTACAGCAGCAACACTCCCAACTGTTCTCGTGAACCCAACTTGAAAAACAGGGTCTCACACCCGGTCACTTGTGGAGCAGCGCCCCTGAAGGCCACAAGGGACTCTCGGATGACCACTGCCACCCCTCCTCCCCTGCCCCGGTGTCTCGGCTGATGCCACACCCGAAACCCGGCTGGGCATATCTCCGAGAGGGCTACTCCCCCCTCTGGGCCCAGCCAGGTCTCGGTAATACACGCCAGGTCGGCCCCCTCCTCTATGATTAGATCACCTATAAGGGGGGCCTTGTTGTTCACCGACCTGGCATTCAGCAGCAGCAGTCGGAGACCGGAGCCCACGAGGATCTGCTTACCAGGGCCTGGGTATGAACACGGGGGGCCGGAACGCGCCACCGGTAGCAAACACCGGGGGCGCCTTCCCCAATGATGGCCTGCCCTCCGGTTCCCGTCATACCGTCCCCTGCCCGTCACCACCTGAATCAAATAGCCCGCCACACAGCCCCCAGAGATTCCCGGCTCTTGCCTGGTAGCCTCCACTCCCAGACCTCCGGAATTCCTGGGCTTAATCAAGGGTCCCTTATCCCATTCATCCATCATACAGTCGCACACAATGTCGGGCAGTGACAAGACCCCCCAGTGCACCAGCTCTCGCTCTCGGCACTGTTAGGGTCCAGCACCACCCCCGCTCATACTCTGTACCTCTCCCTCAACTTCTCTCACTGGTCAGGGAGAGGTACCAACACCCACCAACAGTCACTCCTACCCCACCTGGCTCTCACCCAGGGGGTACTCTTACATACCCATACAATCTTCAAAGACCAATCAAAGACCAATTGCAGTTCTAAAGATAGCAGGTTCTATAATTGGGAGGCTACAGACTAAAAAAGGAAGGGCCTTATTTCAAATTACTTTGCAATTACCAAGAAATGGAATGGCACATGTTCTTTTAATACACTACCAGCAGTCTCACATTCCACACAAGTTCTCTTGGCTGACTTCCATCAGTGTTTATGAAGGTTATAGGACTATTTTTCTACTTGTAGATATAAATCATATTTATAGTCTCTCTCAATTACTAGAGCTGTTCAGGAATGTTCTACAAACAGTAGGAATAGACTATGTTGCTTTATCAGCAACTATTTGTTTAGAAGCAAGATTAGGATTATGGTGGAGGACTCTTCTCAAGAACCTTATTTACAAAGCCTCCTTTCCACATGCTAACAAGCTTTGTGCAATTATTTATTCCTTCCTTTCACCAGGCTTATATTTATAATTATAATTTATAAATATAAATTATAATACCATGCTCCAATCACTGACCAACCCCCAGCAGTTTACTGTTGTACTGCTATTAAATAAACAATACAAACAATGTAAAGCTAATGTAAAATACCCACCATTAGCATCAATAAAGATAATAACCATCTCCTCCAATACCAAGTATACAAACCATGTAACTCATACGAAGGAGGAATCTCTTTCAACTTGTATCCTGCTTCAAACATGCTAAATAGTCAAGTTTTAATTGCTTTTCTAAATCCAAACAGTTGAATCTTGGTAGGTGGGGAGGGGACTGCCATTCCAGAGAAGAGGGGCAGTAATCAAACAGGACGACCCCCAAGAAACCTGTAGAATACATTCCTTAAGAGAGAGGACTCAAAGGGAGCCTTCTCTTCCCCATCAAACTGGGTGTGCAGAAACCCTTGGGAACAAATGGTCCCACAAAGGTCCAGGCCCTGGGCCATGAAGGGTTTTAAGAGTGGCAATGGCCCCCTTGGATTAGACCCAGAAGGCCAAGTGATGCCCACTGCATCCCTCAAAATAGAAGGGCTATGGGGCGAGCCAAGGCATGCCGGCAACTACTCAGGGCGTTGCTTTCTGGACCAGCTGTAGTTTCTGAGTGTTCTTCATGGGGAGGCTGGACCTTCCCTGGATATACCTTGCGTCTCGTTGTCATGCCAAGTCAAAGGCAGGGAAAACATCCCTCGACTACTTTTTACATTCAGCTAAAAGTGCTATCCTGTGCCCTGACGTCCTTGTTGATACAGGGTTCAAATGCGAGACATGGGAAAAGCTGAAGGCTGAACTCCTCAGATAAAGGCTGTTCATTGGGCTAAGTGTGTTAAGCTCAGAAGCTTTACACCACTGTTATTCTTAGGGGCTGATTCTTCATAGTTTCTCTTTTTCTGCCCCAGAGATCCCTGCTGCTTGAATGCTCACAACCCCAGGCAGCTCTGTAACCCCAGAACAGATCCATACCATTGAACTTCTGTTCCCCTTTCCATCAAAATACTTTGATGATCTGCAATTATCTTCACAAACTTGACAATCAATGGCATCTCCACCCTTCCTTCTGCTTCCACAGGTTCCATAGCAAAAGATGAGGAGAAAGACCAAAACAAACAAACAAACATCCCCACACTCCATGGTAATGGGAAGTAAAATAAATTGGTTGCAATCCCTCATCCCTTATTTTAAATTATATCCATTTATTTAAGAAACAAACAAGCAAACAAATAAAAGTCCCTGTTGTTCTTTGGAGAGCAAACTAAAAGCTGTCAAGCCATTTACCTGCTTGAAAGAACGGCTAGCATGTCTGCAGCCCAGAAATCAAGAGGTGGAGAGACCCAACTTGTTTAAATGGGGAAAAGGCCCAACGACAAACTCCTGAGTTGTAGTATCATAAAAAAAAAAAAACCACCATCATGGTGCGCAGGAGTTAAGATGGAAAGAAATCAGGGCAGCTGCAGAAAGAAATCAAAGTGTGGGGGAGGGGGTGAAGCACAAATGTGACATGGAGGTCCCTAGAATCAGATAATCAAGGTCTTGACTCAAGGCCAAGAAACCCAGTCGTGGGGTCCTAGGCATGGAGACTTCTACGAGTCTTATGGAATGCAGGATGCAATTTCTAGGTGGAGAATTGTTTGGTTTATGATGTACCCACAGCTGGAAGATTTTGACTTTGGTGAAGAAAGCTAGAGAGACTCCTTGGTCAGTTCCTTCTCACCGTTTCTCTTGAAATTAATCTCTTAGGGATTTGAGAAGGTGGCCATAATGCCCTGAAACATACAGTTAAACCCTGAAACCTGTCAAGTCTGGCTTTATCTGGCCTGTAAATTCTCCCTCGTGCAGCATTTCTCCTATGGAAACGGACTTGCTGAAGTAATATAAAATGTAGACAGCCCACCTACTGGCTATAAATTATCAGCTCCTTCTGGGTTTAGCTACACATCCGAAGAACAACAACAAATCTCTTCAAAATGATTTTTAAGAAATAACAACTTGTTGACTAGTTGCCAAGCAGCATCTGCTCAGCAATGCAAAAATCATTCCTTTTTTCCACTCTCTTATTTATCTGCATGCTAGAGATATAGTTTGGCCTCTGGCATAAATTACAATAAGTCCTCCAAGGATCTCTCTTGCCAAATTATGCCCTGCATACGTGTGTGTGTGTGTGTGTGTGTGTGTGTGTGTGTGTGTGTGTGTGTACTCTCTCTCTCTCTCTGACAAGAGGTTCCTACATTACTTTAGCCCCAGGCTTGTAAAATCTTCTCTGTGTCTCACCTTCTAGTGTAGATTTTCTGACAGCTGAGATTCCCTGAGATGTCTGCAAACCTCACCAGCTTATCAACCATTTCAAATACCACCTATTTTCCCTCCCCACCATCATTTTTTTTACATGCAATTATATAGAAAGCAGCAAAGAAACAATGGCAGAAAAATTGTGTGACATCATTGTTACGGCATTAGATGGCATCAACTCCAGGAATACAGGTTGAAATCCAACCTCAGACATGAAGTCTTCTTGGGTGACTTTGGGTTGGTTTTGGGGAGAAAAAATGGGAGGAAGGAGAACTGTCTTGTCACTGTCTTGTACACTGTCTTGTCACAATCCTATATCATCAGGTGCTTGATTTTTTTGTCCAAACGTAAGGAAAGATTGAATCATCTCCCAGTCAGGTTAATTGGATAATCAGGAGATAAGTCATTCATTCCCACTGAAAACATGTCAGGGTGATGGGTGATGGGGATCCTCATTGGCTCCTGTTGAAATTCTAGCTCATCACCGTAGACCAGTGTTTCTCAACCTTAGCAACTGTAAGATACTGTATGTGGACTTCAACTCCCAGAATTCCCCAGCCAGACATGCTCCTTGGATAAGGAGCGAAACGTTTCCACTGAGAAAATAGAAATCCAGTTGACACGATTCAAGCTACAGACAATTCCACCTGGATGACTGAGAACCTTCATAGACATCTGGGAGTTGAAGTCCACATATCTTAATGTTGCTAAGGTTGAGAAACAGTGCCATAAAGACTGTGTGTTTGCAACAACAACTGGAAAGCAACCTCATGGACCACCTCTGGTCTTCCTTCAAACCATGATATGAAGATGAGTCTTTGCCTTTGCAGCCTCTACACATTTCTTCTATATTCAGTCCTCTGTCTACTCTTCCTTCCTCTTTCAGTTCTTTCATCCTTACCTCTGCCTCTTTCTGTGACCTTCCATCTTCTGTCCTCTCCTTATTTATTTCCTTATTTATCAACAGTATTCATCAATACTTTTTTTTCCTCCCTGTTTGGATTCTCAAAAGGACAAAAAAGAAGAATATAATAAAAATCTCAACACATTAAGGGGAAAAAAAGCAAGGAGTTATTTTAAACAAGCCCAAATACCATTAAAATCCACCGAAGGTGTCTAAAGCTCCACTCTTCTCTCCTTTGATGCCAAGATGTGTTTCCTTTGCATCAGAGTAACAATGTATGGGAAATGAAAGCCTTAAGACCCGATGAGCCACTGATATCCAGAGACCCATTTGACCCTCTCCTTCTAATTGACAGCAAGGACCCACAACCAATCAGACAATATTTGTGCATGGGAGCATCAAGAGAAAAGAATGCTTTCCGATGCCGGGTGGGTAAGAATTGTATTCAGGTTGTTTCTGCTGACACTCGACAGAATATTTCCTCTTCACCTTGCATTCATTCATCAAGCTCGCCTAGTCATCAAAGCCTGAAGGAGTTTTGGGTTGTAGCCATCTTGTAAATTAACCCATACCTGTTATTATGTAGTGTGAGACATTTAAGTAGCATCCAGATTGCTTAGGATAACAGCTCTTCCATTTGTGCTGTAATAAAACACCTATTGATTTTAAAGGTACCATTCAAACAGCAGTTACTACTTGACATAAATAAGAATAGCACAATCTGGAAACATTCAGTTCCCTGGAACTGCTGCACTTCATTGCCCTCTGATACACTCCAATCTTTTTTTTCCCCAAATTCAATTAGATTTTTTAAAAAAACAACAAACTAAAATCCCTCGATTTGCTCAATTTTACCCACTCCATAAATTTTAACTGGATCATCAATGTTGCCCCTATGAAGATAATTTATTTAGATTTACAGGTGCTAACGTTCAAGAAATACTGACTTTCTTGAGAGTTTTAGTAAATGTTTCTGTTCCAAAGCTATCAATTATGTGTTTCTCTTTTGGAACTGAGATAACTGACTGGTTTTGCTGCAGTAAGAAACAAGTGTTTGGGATGGGGCTAATGTGTATTACTCTAACACAGAGCTTTCCAAACTGTGTGTCGTGACACAAAAGTGTGTCACCACACACAGTCTGGTGTGTCGCCACACAACCCGGAAGCACTGATCATCATCAGCGCTTCTGGGTTTTCCTGCGGCGACACACCAACGGCAGTTGGTGTGTCACCGCGGGAAAACTTTGGAAAGCCCTGCTCTAACACAATGCCACAGATTATGGGGCTGTGGCTGAAACCCAAATATATGCACTGCATACCATGCGAGTTCTGAACTAGTTCACTAAGAATTTTAACTTAAGGTGAACGTGCACATTTAAATCCTTTCCTCTGTTGCACAATTCTGCATGAGCAAAAATTCTTGCCCTGCCTCCTGGCTCACATGCTAATTTTACAGGAGGTGTAGTGGGTTGTTTACATAAATGGACCACAGTGTCAGGTAATACAACCCAGCCAAACTTCTTCACTTGATCATGTGGTTTAGCTCTTAGGAGTGCTAACATTTTGTGTAACTTGGAATTAAAGTTGAATGCCCCAAGTTGGAAACAGGAAAGAAGAGGATTGCCTGGGAACCACATATGCAAACAGAAACAAAGAAGAAAGTACTTGTTCCTTGGATGTCCTCTGGTCTGCCTAGCCAACCCTTGACTGCAAAGTTGCAGACAGACATGGTGCCACATGTCAACTTGAAGAAAATTAAATTAGGAGCAGTTAATCGCCAGAAATGTTGGGGGTGTGGTGGCTCAGCGGGTAAGACGCCAGGCTTGTTGATCGAAAGGTCGCACGTTCGGAGGTTCGAGACCTGAGCGCCATGTGACGGAGTGATCTCGCGCACCAACCCCAGCTCTTGCCAACCTAGCAGTTCGAAAGCATGCAAATGCAAGTAGATGAATAGGGACCACTTCGGTGGGATGGTGACAGCGTTCCATGCGCATCATGCCGGCCACATGACCGCGAAGCGTCTTCGGACAACGCTGGCTCTTCGGCTAACAAACGGAGATGAGCACCGGCCCCTAGAGTCGGACACGACTGCACAAAAGTGCGGGGGGAACCTTGACCTTTCTTAATAGCCAGAAATACTGGTTGCATCATCCGCTCAGGTCTTTTCAAGGAACAGGACTTGTGGACCTCCTGGAAAGCGAGGTGGCGGTGGCTGAGCATCCATGCAGAGGCAGCCAGAGACAGCCCTCTAAGCAACTGCCCAGGTCTTCAAAAAGATGTGGCTGCTTTAATGATTCCAAGAAAGGTGCTGCAGTCACACCAACACACGTTGTGAAGCACCGCCTTCCAATGCTTTTTAAATCCCCGTCATTTCAACAGCAGATGCTGAAGAAACTGCGAGCTTAACCTGATACAGTATACCAAGTTGGATCATATGTACTGCTTGCAAATACATTCCCGTATTTGATTACAAATATATTTCATTATACTAATTCTCCACATTCATTATCTTCCTGAAATATTTGCTATTTAATTACTCAATCAAGTCTGCATTTCCCTACTCCCTGGGAGGTACGAGGCATGGAATCGACATTGTTAAAGGCAAAATGGTAAAGATGATAATATTCTCTAAAGTAATTGATGATCATTGTTAAATTTGTTCATTTTCAATTTTTCCATCACAGAATGTCCTTTTTTAATTGGACTAGTGTTCCATTGCTTACTAGAGAGTTTCGTTATTCATGATAATATTAAAACAAATATTTGCCTAAATTAAATATTACCATCAAAGTTAACATAGTTTTGTAAAAAAAATAAAAAATAATTAATTAATTGGGAAAGAAGCATATCCCAAAGTATTCTTGTACATAATCCCTCAGATCTTACTTTATGACAGTTACTGGATAAGCAGTGGAAGAGGGCGGGATGGGGAAAAATATCTAAATCACTGTGTGGTCCTTGCTTGTATAAGTATCTTACTTTTTTTCCCCCTTAAACAAAGAGTTCAACCCTTTTGTTTTTACTCTTATCATAGTGAGAACTTTGTTAGTTCCTGACAAACAAGCTCAGTCTTCCTTTCCTAGCCCTAAATAAAAGTTGGTAGGTGTCAGCCCCACCAGGTAGACCAGACCAGGAAATCAACTCCACAGGAAGGCTAGAACTACTCTTATTGAGACTGGATAGAATGACAGAATCTTGCAAGTCTGACTGTGCTGAACCTCCTCCCCCCCTCCTTATACTCCAGCGGATCAAGGAGGTGTCTGCCTGAGCCATCCCAAACGTTCTCCCGTTGCTCTGGACGTTCCCCCAAGCCCCTTTTGCCCAGGTAACAGTTCTTGCCTATCTCCATCAAGGTCACCGCCCTTACTCTCTACAGTAAGTCCCTGGCTATTATTTTCCTCCCACGCTTGCTCCCTCTTCTGTCCAAGAGCCAGAAGAAACCTTTGCCTCCTCTTCTGGCACTAAACCAGGGGAGATGGAATATGGATGGACTTGCTGGGAGGATGCTGAAACATCTCATTCATTCATTCATTCATTCATTCATTCATTCGTCATATTTATATCCCGCCCATCTCCCCCGCAAGGAGGGACCCTGGGCGGTTCACAACAAGAGTTTAAAATCAGTAAAAAACATAAATATCACTAAAGGTCAATAAAAATATCTTATTATTGCAGTGGCCAAGAAATCCCACTGACCTCCTGTGCTCCCAGTTGAAGAGGAAATGCGGAAGGGGCCAAGTCCGGGCTCTGTGCATTCTTGGGGGGCAGGGGGTGTTGATCTGTCAAGCAACAGCCCCCCAAAAAAGAAAAAGGAGGCCACGTCCCTCTAGGACCTCCTGTCAGCTTCAAAGCTAGGAGGAATAGCTGTTTGTCTGCCTTCATACTGTGTTTCAAAGAGGTAGATGTAACCTAAAATCAGGGACAAGTCCCAGCTTTGGAGCAAGACTATGTCTTGGCAGCAACAATTTTGGGGGGCTTGCCAAGGAGTCATCATGGTTACTGTAATGTATGAAAGCCTGGCATGTTAAGAAGTGAGGAGAGAGGAGAAATTTGTGGAAGGGTTTTAAATACACAAAGTTTTTGTTTTTACACACTCATTAAGGATTGAAGACTGTTATCTTTCTATCTTTGTAGAAGAATAAATTGAAACAGTTTGTCCAAAAGTACATCAATGTTCCCCCCTATAAAAAATGTCAGGGAAGGAACATTTCTGAAAAGATTTCCTGGCTTTTAAAAGTGTGTAAAGCAAAGACATTTCATTTGGTTTTGTTTCCAAAAGGTATATGACCATGTTTTTTAAACAGCTCTGTAATTCTCCCTGATTGAAGATTATCAACTAGCAAAACATCTCAAGGTAGCTTTCTAGCAGCTCTACAAGTGCAAAAACTAAAGAATGAGGACTTACAGAAGAATATTCAGCCTCCTCCATCTTCTGTGAGTGTTTTAGGACTGGGCAGATAATCCAAATCACAACCATTTGCTATCATACAAACTGAAGCATAAATTCAGACCTTACCTCAAGGATGTAGATTAAGTTTGAGTGATACAAGTCTAACATGATGAAACGGAGTCTAAGTGTCATGGCTTCAGATACACTGTAAAACTGAAAGGCAGGTCTAGTTTGAGAATGGAGCCATTCACAAAGGAGATAATGCAGGATGTTCTCAAGGAAGGCAGACAGGTAAAAATCTGCCTTGGTAACCTGAGGGGATATAAACCGTAATGGCCCAGTCTGCAGTCTATTTCCTGGGATGTGATGGATGCAGAAAAAATTCTCCCTGAAGGACTAGCCTGACCAAACCAGCTATATTACTGCTCCGATACAGAAGTTGTAAAAACATATCTGAAAGATTGTTTCCATTTCCTTGGGGAAAATTGGAAAGAACTGGAATGATTCAGCTTTTCTGTCAGATGGACGTGAATTGGAAACTTCTTGCTAGATCATCTGCAGATGATCCTATTTCTCATTTTGCAGGAGGTGGCTTTCCTCCACATTTGTATGCTAGTTTCTTTGTACTTAGTGTACCCAGCCCACTAAATCATGGTTTGTTATAACTATGGTTCCTTGAATATGGAATGCTAGGCATGGTTTTCAAGTGACTGAGTTCTCATGACATGCTACACCAAAACTAGACAAACCACATTGTGCTTTGGTGGTATCTGTGAATTCTATTCAGGAGCAAGTAAATTTAGGGTCCCCCAAAAATGTGCAGATTATGGAATGATGAAAATGCACCCATTTGCCTGGAAACTTCATTCCTCTGAGCTGCTTCTTACATGTTATGGGAGAAAAATGCAAAAGGGACTTCATGGGACAGCCACGGTCCATATACAGGTCATTCTTCTCTTAGTGCTGAGCGCATCAGTGATCCTGGGATTATTTTTCAGTTATGATGAAGAAATGCAAGGAGTAAAGTACAAAGAAATGATCATATGCATGAAGGAAACCCACTGTCAAAATGAGAAATTGGATCAACTGCAAATTACCTTCCTTTAACTGTCTTGCTTACATTACAATACAAATACATTGTATTTGTATTTTATATTTTTGTATTTGTGCTCTGCTTTGAATTTTAATTCTGGTTTTATTGTAAACTGCCCAGAGTTCCCCTTTTGGGGGAGATGGGCAGTAATAGAAATTTAATAATAATAATAATTAAAATTATACATTTTAATGCAGCATTTAGGAAACTTAAAACAATGTTGATGCACATACTCCATCACTTCTAAAAATGCACCATATTATACACCATAATTAGCAGTGACTTGGGAAATTAAGTAGACCCATTATTCATGCATTCCATGCATTTTTAGCAACCATTTAACACATTTTTTCCTTTCAGAAAATGTTCTCTAAATTCTGAGCATTATTTAAAAGTAGAAAGGCCACACCATTGTATTCAGCTTTTATTCTAGTTTCTTTTTCTTTCTTTTTCCACATACAACAAATGTGAAATTTTAAGAGAAGGAAGTACAGTCATTGTTTGGGAAAAGCAGCATCATGAGATTCCATGACCACTTTCAGCTGCTGCTTCTTTTTAAATATTGTTGTAATTGCTAAAGATTCATACTGATATGCCACAGTACTGAACAGAACTTCCATGTCTAGAGACAGACCCCAAATTACTCAATTATTCAGAATAAACAACATGAGTGACCCAGTTATTAGTACTGCATCTTATAACAAAGGATTCAAAAATATTATTGGAGAATGTTGGGCAACAATATTGGACTAGACTGACCTCAGAACAGAATTCATGAAATAGTTCTTACATATTTTGTGAAAAAACTTCACAAGGCTGTTTCTTGTTCTTATTACCATATAATGATTTTATGGTCATTTCTCTCCATTCACATTCAACAATCATTTAAAGCTATTTACAGGAGGGCGGGGGGGGGGGGGGTAATAACACACCTTGACATCCCAAGACAGAACACTTGACAAGAACACAATCTAATACCAGAAAAATATACCCCAGCTATAGGAATCCCAACATTGCAATCTTCAAAAGAGACCTAATCTTTTTTGGCAGACAAAGTTCTTCCCAACACCTAAACTTTCTAAGAAGAAACACAGCTAGAGAAGTATTTTTCAGTTACTTAACTAACCTACTCACATACACAATGTGGGCAATGAGAAGGAGTGTTGTGCTGCAATCCCAACTGTGCTCTGTTTGAGATGTCATTAAACAGATCACAATTTTCAGGTGAGCAGTGTTACAGCTGCCAAATGAGCACATACCAGTTTTAAAGCAATATCTTCAAGGGTTGTAACCATGGTCACAGAAACACAGCTACATTATCCCTACAGACCTTTCTTCTCTGTCAGCCTGAGAGCCAGGGTGGTGCAGCGTTAGGCCCAAGGACTAGGCCCAAGGATACCAAAATTCAGATCCATGGAATCTATGGAAGCTACTGTATGTGATTTTGGGACAAACCCAGCCTATCACACAGGCTGGTTATTTGGGGGATAAAACTTGAGGAAGATACATTATGTTGAGTTCCTGGAGATAAGAAGGGCTACAATTATGAGAAAATTGGAGGGGAAAAAAAGTAGAACCATGAGATACCTTCCTGTCAAATCACATACCCTTTTTAATAAATTACATGAAGAGAGCAAGTCTCTGGGTCAACTCAAACTGTCTGCCAGTCAAAAGAAGGAAGTAGGCTAAATCCCTCTACCATAAACTGACGAACCTGACTGTCAAGCAAGTAAAATGCTTGGAATATTTCATATACGCACTGGGAAGCTTCCTCTGAATGACTGAGAACACAGAGTGCTGAGTGTTAGAATAACAGAAAGGCAGGTTTCCAAATTCAATCATAAATAAAATAGAATTAAATGTTGGGTCCCTTTCAGTAAAAGGGAAACAATCATTATTTTTCCTCATCCAAAAAAGGGGAAACTGGAAATCATCAAGATCTACAGTATAAGTTTGCTCCTAAAGTACAGCTTCAAGAATCTTTTCCTCCTCCCTTGGCAGATTTGGATGCTGTGAAGACTACACCTAATACATCCTATTTCATGATACTTACATTACCTACCACTATGGACAGGGCAGTGTCCAAACTGTCCTAGAGGGGAGGAAAAGAGGATATGTGACAAATTCAGGGTGTTTACTTTTTGCAGTGATTCATTATTTGCCATAAAGTCTAGCTCCAGTCTTAGCATATCATCCTGAAATTATTTCTTTCACTACTTTGACACCAATCCCTCAATCTTCTGCACATATTCCACCAAGTCTGAAGGAGCCTCACCACCTGCTATTCCATCCTAGCTCTTCTTGACCTCTCAGCGGCATTCGATACCATCGACCATGGTATCCTTTTGGGACGGCTCAGGGAGTTGGGGGTGGGAGGCATAGTTCTGCGCTGGTTCACCTCCTTCCTCCGGGGCCGTTCCCAATCGGTGGTAATAGGAGAGGAAAGATCCGACCCTCGCCCCCTCGTCTGTGGGGTACCGCAGGGTTCGGTTCTTTCCCCTCTCCTATTTAACATCTACATGAAACCGCTGGGTGAGATCATCCGTCACCATGGGATGAGATACCATCAATATGCAGACGATACTCAATTATATATTTCCATCCCTGGTGAGATAAGTGATGCAGTGGCTACCCTTTCTCAGTGCCTGGAGGCTGTGGGGGTCTGGATGGGGAACAACAGGCTTCGACTGAACCCTGGTAAGACGGAGTGGCTGTGGATTGATGGCTCCCATGGATCCAGGAAGTTGTCATCTCTAGTTCTGGATGGGGTTGCACTACCCCATTCAGACCAAGTGCGTAATTTGGGGGTTCTTCTGGACTCACGGCTCCTGCTCGAAGAGCAGGTGGTAGCCGTGGCCAGGAGGGCTTTTGCACAACTTCGTGTTGTGCGTCAGTTACGCCCTTTCCTGGATCGGGAAGCCCTCCGTACAGTCACTCATGCCCTGGTCATCTCCCATATAGACTATTGCAACGCGCTCTACATGGGGCTACCCTTGAGGAGTATCCGGAAGCTTCAATTGGTCCAGAATGCGGCTGCTCGCGCAGTTATTGGTGCACCTAGATCAGCGCATGTGACACCTCTGTTGCGACAGCTGCACTGGGTGCCTGTGTGCTTCCGGGTCCAATTCAAGGTGTTGGTTATCACCTTTAAAGCCCTACATGGCATGGGGCCAGGTTACCTGAGGGACCGTCTCATCCCCATAATGTCGAACCGTCCCACTCGGTCATTCAGTGAGGGCATGCTACGGATCCCGTCCGTAAAGGAATGTCACCTGACGGGGTCTAGGAGGCGTGCCTTCTCGGTAACGGCGCCCACCCTTTGGAATATGCTACCCCCGGAGGTGAGGCAGGCCTCATCGCTCCCGGCCTTCAGAAAGAACTTAAAGACCTGGTTCTGCCGCCTTGCGTGGGGGGAGGAGGGGAATAGTTCCTCGTGGGGATGGCTGGTGCCATAGGGCCCTTTTAAACATCTAAACATCAACCATCGCATCTTGGATTTTTATACTTAATTTTATTATACTAGAGTATTTTATTAGGTTGTTTTAATTGTCGGATTTTAATTCTTGTGTTTTGTAAACCGCCCAGAGTTCCCTTGTGGGGAGATGGAGCGGTATATAAATTGAAACATAAATAAATAAATAAATAAATTTCCCTATACCCCTATATCTGTCACCTTCTCTCTCTGTCTCATATCCACTGCAAGAGAGAGAGAGAGAGAGAGAGAGAGAGAGAGAGAGAGAGAGAGAGAGAGAGAGAGAGAAAAAGAACGAACGATAGATCAGCCATTGAGACAAGGCTGAAGGACATCTCAACTATTTCCAAGTCCAAAGACCACTTTGGGGAATCCAAGTGAGAGGTATAGCCAATGCTTTTCCACTTGGAAAAATATCTTTACAGCAAAATTTCAAGTACAGATTTTTTTAAAAAAACAGTTGTGGTGCCCAAAGCATCCAGCACTGATGATGTGCATAATATTGGGGTGATTGTTACTCTCCCTTGGAGAATGTAGGTCCAGGTTCCCATGATTTTTCCCCTCTCCCCCTTTGTTCTACCTATACATTGCCCTCTCTCTGTCTCTCTCTCATTCTTTGCAATTATTTTGGGAGAAATTATTTTTTGTTACCAGATTGTCTACCTAGTTGATATTTATTTCCTATTGTGCTTTCTGGAGTTTCCACCTTATCTGGACCAGGATGGTTGTGTTAAAATTTGAAGGAAAATTTCTATAAGATGATGTACAGATGGTATATGACCCCACAAAAGCTAGCTACAATGTATGGGAATGTTTCCAACTTGTGTTGGAAATGTAAAAAAAAAAGAGGGGTCATTTTACCATATGTGGTGGACATGTGAGATTGCAAAGAAGTTTTGGACCCAAATACACTCATTGATGCAAAATATTTTACAAATTCAAGTTCCATTTAAACCAGAACTATTTCTACTGGGAATATTAGAAGAACAAACAGGAAAGAAATTTACAAGAATTATGCAATATATGGTTACAGCAGCAAGACTTGTATATGCACAAAATTGGAAAAATCAGATTATACCTACGGTACAGGACTGGATGTTAAAAGTAATGGACATGGCAGAAAATGATAAATTGACATGTTTATTAAAAGAAAATACACAATTATTACTTTCTTAAAGAGTGGAAACCATTAACGGACTATTTGCAAAATGCAGGAGGGGCAAAGCTTAAATGGGGTTTTGAAGATTAAAATATATATAAATTGATATATTAGACAGGAAATGTTCTACAATGTTATATATAGACCTAGCATGTAAGAGATTAATTTTTAAATTATTATGACCAGAGATAAATCAGAAGTTGACTAATTTCTAAGTTTCATCTTTCTCTTTTTCTATTCGCTTTACTACACTTTTTCTTATCTTTCTTTCTTTGATTTGCATTTCTATTTCTTTTTCCTTTTCAAACTTTTATCTATGTATACTTAAAATCCAATAAAATATATAAAAAAAGGATGGTTGTACTTGGACTGGAGGCCACCTGGGAATATTTGTGCTCCATGGTAGACTGGGAATGAAACAAGAACAGCAAGCCAGAAGAAGGTGATACCAAACATTGTTGTTGTTTATTCGTTCAGTCGCTTCCGACTCTTCGTGACTTCATGGACCAGCCCATGCCAGAGCTTCCTGTCGGCCGTTGCCACCCCCAGCTCCCCCATGGTTGAGTCCGTCACCTCCAGAATATCATCCATCCATCTTGCCCTTGGTCGGCCCCTCTTCCTTTTGCCTTCCACTTTCCCTAGCATCAGCATCTTCTCCAGAGTATCCTGTCTTCTCATTATGTGGCCAAAGTACTTCAGTTTTGCCTTTAATATCATTCCCTCAAGTGAGCAGTCTGGATTTATTTCCTGGAGTATGGACTGGTTTGATCTTCTTGCAGTCCAAGGCACTCTCAGAATTTTCCTCCAGCACCACAGTTCAAAGGCATCTATCTTCCTTCGCTCAGCTTTCCTTATGGTCCAGCTCTCAAAGCCATAGGTTACTACAGGGAATACCATTGCTTTAACTATGCGGACCTTTGTTGTCAGTGTGATGTCTCTGCTCTTAACTAGTTTATCAAGATTTGCCATTGCTCTCCTCCCAAGAAGTAGATGTCTTCTGATTTCCTGGCTGCAGTCAGCGTCTGCAGTAATCTTTACGCCTAGAAATACAAAGTCTGTCACTGCCTCCACGTTTTCTCCCTCTATTTGCCAGTTATCAATCAAGCAAACATGGTTGCTAAGAAATCTTCACGCATGTGCCCAATTAATTCCTGGAGACTTTACAGAGACTTTATCGTATTGGGCTTACTAAGTTTCTTCTTTTGATTACAGTAATACTTTAGCTTTTTCTTTTCTTAATTGTGCATTATTTTTATTATACACTATGTGATATCCAGGAGGATTACAGGTAGCTTTTCAAGCTTTTAATAAAGATGCAATATGGTTCTAGTAATAATATTCCTTAACTATAAGAACAGGATTGTCTGCATATAGTGAATATTTCTGAATCCATTATGATACATCTCAAAGTAAAAGTAAGCCAAATTCTCCCCCCCAAAAGTTTTCCTGATACACATCTACTAATTTTTTACTAATACCCATCTAATTTTTATTTGAATTTTAAAAAATTGTTTTGATTGTTCCTGCAAAACAAAAGTAGAGGTGTGTCTAAAGAATATAATTTTATCAATAACCTTTTACCAAGAAATAATCAGTATTTATTCTGGCTTTAGCTTTATCATATAACTGTCCACACAGGTACGTGATGTTCCATATTTTGATCAAATACTCCTCTTGTTCCTTCTGAGTCTGGCTTCCAAACATTTTACATGCCTCTAGTAAAAATGCATAATGCATATGTATACTGTAAATGCTGGCCTCCTTCTTGAAAAACGTTGATGAAAATGAAACATTTCTTGAAGATAAATCACTTCTGCCCAATAATTCATCCACAGGTAGACCACAAAGTAAACAGTGTTTTGGATTCAATTCAAAAAATGTCTTTTGGGGTGCACAAGGCCTGAATGGAGTTCTTGTTTGAAAATTTCCTGGGACTGCATGCTCCAAAGCTCCTTTTTGGAATTACCCCCAAAATTAGTTAGTTAGTTAGTTAGTTAGTTCTACACAGCCCTAATCAGAAAAATGAACACGATGTGTGTCCACATGAATTTCCTACTCCTATGGAAGTCTCTATTTTTGGAAGGACCCATCCAAACACCCAAGGGCTGTAAGTCTCACTCATTCTCGGCTTCTCCCCTCACCAAAACGATTGGAATTTACATACATTAAATTTATTTTTTCCTTTTGTATAGTTGGATGTCTAGATGCTCTTCCTTCATAATGGCTCCCAAGGTGGCATACAATAACATAAATGAGAGAAAATAATGAACCAGAATCTTTAAACCGTAACTTTGTAATACTATCTTGCTAGTCTAGAGCCCTTTTATGACCTAATCATGTATTAAGGATGGTCAAAGATGTTTTAAGCCCTCTACCACATTCTTTTATTTTGTTAAAAGTTTTCTTCCTTCCATGTCCAACATGCAGAGAAATTCTTCCACTGCCTAACAGACATCTGTCTCAACATTTTCTTGCTTAGAATGTCCCTTTTTCAGCGTTGCCCAGATTAGTTTATTAAAAGACTCAAATCCCAATATGGAAGGATTCTTAAAGCCACCCAGTCACAAAATATTTTATACTACAGTATCAGAATGAAGCTGGGGCATCCTGCCTTTGCTCATTACCAACAACTTTAGTCTGAAGACAAGCAGGTTTTTCCTCCATAGGAAAAGCAACTTATCTATTTTTTGAGTTAGGGGTAGATCATCGTACGTCACCAATATCCACCTTCCACCCTCCAAGTGTCGTTCATTAGGCTTCAGGGATGGATAGAATAATGTATTTTGACTTGAAATACAAAGAGGGAAATTTGTCCTCTTTGTCTACAGTTTTGATCCCAAAGCAAAAGCAGGGCAAATGGCTTCCTCCCCATTTCACTCACTGCTGGTATCTTTTCTGTTATTCTCTATTCTTTCACTTCAGTTCAGTTTTTTGAATTGAATCCAAAACACTGTTTACTTTCTCCCCAAAGCCACAACTTTAGACTGAAAAATGATCTTTCTCATTTCTTTTCTGGGACTCACCATGCATATTCGTATGTTACAAAAACACATACATGAATCCAAGGAACTGGAGAACCATTAGCAAGAACCCAGGAAGGTTTTAACTGTGTTTGTTGAGCATTGGCCACCTTTATTCACAGTAAACAACTTTTGAAAGTGAGTGTGGAACTGTGTATTATGAGACCAAGAGGGAAATTCTGGATGCTATAATGCTAAAGTGAAGGCACATTTATTTATTTATCATTTGAATTTATCCCCGCCCATCTCTACCATGGTAGACTCTATGGTAGATCTCTACATGAGAGATTCACAGGGCAAAATTGGTAGACAGGAAACCAGCAGGTTAGGGAAAAGATATATGATGATAGATGATAGATAGATAGATAGATAGATAGATAGATAGATAGATAGATAGATAGATATGATGATAGATGATAGATAGATAGATAGATAGACAGACAGACAGACAGACAGACAGACAGACAGACAGACAGACAGACATTTCAAGGTATTATGTAATTCTATCCTGAGGAAAGAAAAGGATTCAAAAGCAATTTGTAATGTAATACAGCAATCTGCCATTCAAGGAGATTTAAAAAAATCCAATAAATATGCCTCTGGGAAGACAAGACTTTGAATCCCATTAATAATATCTCTAACCCTAATTTTAGCACTCTTGAAGTGCAACTAATATTTATGGCACAGGGAAAACAAAAACAAAAACAAAACCTGTTCAGTGTTTACCATTTTGCTGAGCTTTGCTTGATTCAAATATGTAGATATATTTTGCAATCATAGCATGAACTGGTAGCTTACTCTAGGAAGAATTTAGAATCGAATTTTCACACTCTTCTAATCCAGGAATAGGAGAGGAACTCGCTTGGTTCGTGTTAATATCAACCAGTCTAATTTATGCTCCCTGAATTAACACACCTCCTGGAACACAATTATGTTTTGGATTTTCCAAGCTTCTGAAATTTGCAGTGCAGTGCTCCAATCACAACTACATTAAAATAATATGAAAAGTGAAGAAAACAGCACTGTGTCTGTTTGATGAGTATAACAAGGAAAAAGGAAAAATTTTCTGGACGTCTTCTCAAAAATAAAATAGTGTAAACTGATGCAGAAATTACACAGAATAAACACAGTTGTATTTAAAAAAGGAAGTCGCAGAAGACAACACATAATGGATTCAATACACAGAGCAAAATCAGTTGGGGGAGGAAACACTTTGAGAAAGACATAGAAAAGACACTTTGCTCAAAAGTATCCCTTGAAGAATCTTTTGTATTTCCTTCTTAAGATGATTTTACTGTGTAATGGAACAGTGTAATGAAAGGAAGGGACATCCATCACATTCCAGGGAAACACCATTTTCTAAAGCAAGGCTATTCTGTAAGGAAAAAGAATCAACTGGTCAACCCAGAGACTGTGTTGGCAAACAGCAATAAGGAAGATGCAAGGATTCCTCCAGGCTCACACTGTAGAAATGTGACAACACTCATTCTGTACTATTTGGATTGTTTTCCTTTTTCTCCCCCCCCCCCCCCAATATAGAAGTAACAAAATGTGTGTCATGACATACATTCTGCCACTTATGCATTTGTGGGTGATGTTGCAAGGTACGTACGAAAGAGTAGAGCTTGCGTCTTGACATCACATAGCACGTTTCATCTTTTTAGTGTCATCCTGGAGAGGAATGAATCCCTAAGCCTTTGTCTTATACTCTGTTGGACAAAAACACTCTTTGTCATGAATGTTTTTTTTTAAGCTGCTTATTATTGTTTGTCACCTATGGACAGTTTTACATCTTGGTTGAGTAGCTTGTACACATATTATTTTCCTCTCATTTTGAACATTTCTAAAGAAGCCATTTCAGTTGTTCTTGTATGCATATGCCGTAGTTAAACGGGGAGTGGATCACCTAAATGCCATTTTCAGCACAGTTCCCAAAAGCAATATTCTCAGAGCATTCAAAGTCATGTTTTCCATTCAGGATGGAACTCAGTATTGCTAGGTATTTGAGAAAGAAGAATGAATGGACTGGATGGGCAGTTGGCTTTCAAAGTTCATCGTGGTGGAAGCAGACTGAATTAGTGTTTTATGACTTCCCTGGATTTGCCTTGCTGCCAGCATTCAAAACACTGGAATGAACATACTTTTAAAATTGGGGTAAAAAAAAGTGACTAAGCCAGTGTTTTATTATTTGGAAGCATGTCTAACTTTCAGGGAAGAGAAAAGACAAAATTAGGGTAATCCTAACTCTAACCCAGGTGTTAATCCTGCTCATCCATGAAGATTAACAGCAGTTAATCTTCACTTATGGCCACTTATGGTTTCTCCATCTATCCTATCCCCTTTTATAAGAGAAAATGTGGGAAAACAGAGTATCTGCTGGCTTGATCTTGAAGAAAGAATACAAATAAAAAGTCAGACCCAGACTAAGAGTTCCACTGAAATCAATTGGGCAAGGTAAGTCACAAGTTTAAGACCCCCTGGTTTTAGTTGAAACTTAGTGTAACTAAATCCAATCTAATGTAAATAAGCATAAATTGATCTCCCGTAATGACACCTTCAAAGAATTGTCAGGTGGAGCATCAGCCAGTATTGAAAAATACTGAGTCAAACAAGTAATCAGGCAAATGATTTGCTGAGCTTAAATTTTCTCATTTTTGGTTGAGTCCAGCAGATGTAATTGGCAAATCTGATCAGTGGGCATAACAGTTTGGCATTTACTCAGTAACTAAGTCAAGTGGAGGGGGGGGGGAGGACAGCAGAAATAACTATAAGCAATAATAGCATAGAAAGTCTGGAAAGAACAATATGTCAATTCCTGCTATTGACATTTTAAATAAGCCTAAATACCATCCAATTTCTCATTCTTCAGTGATTAGATCTCAGACAGTCTGCAATCATGGCCTTCTAAATAAACATTCAGAAAATGCAATTAAACAAGCTTCCCCTTCTTAGATTTTCATCTGTTAAAGTATGTGCTCACTTCTCCTGCCCCCCTGGCAAATGAAGCAATTTTTAGGGTTCCCTTCCCATCTCCTCTATTTTTAAGGGCTTTCCAGAGAAGTAAATTTTGCACTAAAGTTTAATCCAGAATTAAGTATCTATTTATCACTTGAATTACCTTATGTATTTCAGGCCATAATTACAACTCTTAGCACAAACCTGCTCATTAAGAGTGTTCTTCAACAGAAATCTCTGTTGTGGGTCTCCAGCACAACAAATCACATTTTTATACATTCATCATTGTATTTCATTATATTTGCTTGTATGAAAGCAGAGATCCACTTAGCATAGCCCTCACAATCAGCAACTGCACTCAAGACCTGTCAAGTTCTCTTATTTTAGTACTCATGTTGCTACTTTTTAATCAATTGTAACTTGAAATGAACCACGTTTTGGCCACTGAACCAGGGAACCGGCTGCATGTTGCCACACGAAAGGAAGTGGGGTTAAAGAGGTGACCGGCACAGACCTGTGAATGTGAAGCATCTGGCGGATTCATCAGGAACCTGGCTGAGAGATCGGTACTTGTAAGAAACGTAGATGGCAGGTACTAGGTATGGGAGAGACATTTCCACCTCGTCTGAAGACTGGAGTTCTTTAAAACCCAGGATCCACCTATGTCAATTGGAGAAGCAACTTTTTGGGACTGAAACCCCCATTCTCTTGGGGGAAATGATGGAAGCCCAAGGTAGGTGGCTCCACAGTCACCTGGTATTCCTACTTTCCTCTTTCTATTCCTTTCCTCTTTCTCTCCCATTAGTTCTGGCTTTTTTTTTGTTTGTTTATTCGTTCAGTTGCTTCCGACTCTTCGTGACTTCATGGACCAGCCCACGCCAGAGCTTCCTGTCGGCCGTCACCATCCCCAGCTCCCCCACGGTCGAGTCCGTCACCTCCAGAATATCATCCATCCATCTTGCCCTTGGTCGGCCCCTCTTCCTTTTGCCTTCCACTTTCCCTAGCATCAGCATCTTCTCCAGGGTATCTTGTCTTCTCGTTATGTGGCCAAAGTACTTCAGTTTTGCTTTTAATATCATTCCCTCAAGTGAGCAGTCTGGCTTTATTTCCTGGAGTATGGACTGGTTTGATCTTCTTGCAGTCCAAGGCACTCTCAGAATTTTCCTCCAACGCCACAGTTTAAAAGCATCTATCTTCCTTAGTTCTGGCTAGTTTCATGCAAATCTATAATATGATTTCTTTTTTTCTGGATTTATGTGCTAACCATGCTTTAGGCCTTAGTGCAGCCTTTCTCAACCTTTTGACCCTGGAGGAATCCTTGAAATATTTTTCAGGCCTCGGGGAACCCCTGCACATTCAGGCTCAGATATAGGCCAGAAGTTACAAAATTATATTTGTTTCATGGGTAGGCCTGTCTAAATGCATTAACAGTGTTCTTAAACTGAAAATTATTGTAACCTGCCCAGAGTCCCTTGCATGGGAGATGGGCGGGGAATAAATTTGAAAAATAAATAAATAAATAAATAAATAAAAATAAAGTATGAAACTGACCTCTTAAATGTGAAGTTGCCTGAATTTGAAATAAGTTTTTGAATAAATCGTGACTTCCAGGGAACCCTTAGTGAACTTTCGTGGAACCTTAAGGTTCCACAGAACCCTGGTTGAGAAACCCTGCTTTAGTGTGTTTGGGAAACCCAGCCAACTGCAGATTGTTCCATAAACCATGCCTAAACATGGGCTAGCACAAGATGTGTGCCAATCACCCAATCACCCCAGTTCATTCCTCAATTCAGGGAGGAACAGCCTCACCCATCTTTCTGTCTCCTGACCTTCTCATACCTACATACCCCCATTTGTCTTCCTGTTTTCTCCATTTCCCTAGAGCTTATGAGTTCCACCCAGGTCAGACAGTTTCTCCCATTCATACATTCACCAAGTACATGGTGGAAAAGGACCCTTCTCCATTTTCCAACCTTGGAGGGAAAGAAAACTAGCTGCTAATATTGGAGAATTTCAGGGGTCTTTTTCTCCTCCACCGGTTCTTTTCTTTCCATGCTGGGTCAGAAATAAGTGGTGCCTTTTTCTCCCAGCCAAATGGGAAAGGAAAGTGAACACTCCATGGAGAAATATAGCAATAAGGGAACACTTGAAGGCCTTCTAAATAGAAAGCATTTTCCTATTCAAGAGGACTAGTTATATGCAAATGTATATTGATTTAACGTGATCAATAAAGATACTTTAAATTAGTAACTGACCTAAGTGGACTCACCCACTCATTTACCAATTCCTTCACTATCTCTACCTTTTGGAAGGCATTTCTTTACAATACAATTGAACGATACTATTTTGATAGAGTCTCTAGCCAGTTGATGAAGGGGCAGATACACCTCTCCAAATTACCTGTTGGTCATCAACTTCCAGGCAATTCTTAATTTACAGTCAGGACAAATATATTTTATTTATCCATGGCAGATTAAAACGTTTGAGGATACTTTGTACAATGCCTAACTTAACTCCAGTTAAATATAAAATGGGATTAAAATCCAATAGTAGATTAATCTCAGTAGAATCCATTATACTGAGATTAAAAAGGAGGCATTCATTACCTTATTCTAGATGCGTATTATCCGTGTTAATTTTTTTTTAAAAAAAAGCTTGTTGGCTAGCAGACAAATTATTTCTGAATGAATAGTCAGCACTACTGCTGAGGTGAAATTGCTCATCCCCTTTCAAGACCATTTTTGTCTGCGTGTGTTTTGTAGCAATAGTCAATTACAAAATGGAACATAAAATGTGCTAGGAAAATGTAAAGGTCTTTATCCCTCCCAGGTAAGAAAAGTGGCAGGGTTTCAAACAGTGGGTGTGGATGCCATCTTGAGCTTTCTTCCCCCCTCCCTCATGGATGTCCCTGTCTTCTACACTGCAGTGCCCCAAATGGGCAAGAGGTGTGGAAGTAATTCAAGATGGATTCCCCTTCCTTGCTTTAATGTTTGTCATCCATCCAAATGTGACTAGGCAATGGATGAGGAGCCAAGAGAAACAAGAGGAAGGGAAGGGAAGGGAAGGGAAGGGAAGGGAAGGGAAGGGAAGGGAAGGGAAGGGAAGGGAAGGGAAGGGAAGGTGGTTCCGATAACGCCAAAAACAGAGAAGATGTAGCTTAGCCCTCTCCAATGTCTGCTTGTCATTTATGTTTCAATTATGCCATCTTCTACCAGCGTCCAAACACCTAACCATTTAAAAAACAAGCTCGTTGTGCACTAAGAAGCTGCTATAAATAGCTCAAATGCTGTGATGGCCAAATACGATTAAATTAGCTTGTCTTTCTTGACACCTGGACACAGTAATAGCCCTGTATGTGCAAAATACCAAGCAAAAGACACGTTGCGTACACAATCACCCACCGACAAAATGTAAGCTTGGAATCACTTTCTCTGCATTAGCATGATTAATTGAACAAGCCAACTGGTAAGACAGTTGCAGCAGTCCTAAGAAATGGCACAATTACTTCTTTTGAACAGAAAAAGTTAAAAGACTTGTTACTAAAGGGCAGTGAACGCCATTTGGTGGTTAATTAGCAGTTCTACTGAACTGCACCATTAAGCACTGTAAACATAATTCCCAACCTGATCACTTTTTGACATACCTATCAGTAGGAAGTAAATTACAATGAATGGAAATATTGATTGCCCCGTGTTAATTAAAACTGGTAATCATTCCTGAAATTTAAAAGGTGATTCACTAACCATTTATGTCAAATTTAGTAGGAGTACGCTACACTATTATTATCTCTTTAAGCGATATGACTTTCCGGCAAATGAGTGCCCTGAGTGAGCAAACAGGAAGTCTAGAAGAGGATTTTGGCTGGAACACCTGCTCCACGTTTTCCCTTCAGTCCAACGCATGTATTTTGTTGAAGATGAGAGCTCAAGAAGAGAACAAGAAGAAATGAAAACTGGAAGTGTCCTAAGCAGTAGAAGTGAGGTTTGCAGACAACACCGGCCCTATTTGTGGCATGTTTGTATTCCTGCCTAAAACATTAACAAACAAAAACATGAATCTTCTATCTATTTTCAGAAAGGGCAGCTCTGAAATGATGCTTGAAGGAGGAGAGGAGAGGAGAGGAGAGGAGAGGAGAGGAGAGGAGAGGAGAGGAGAGGAGAGGAGAGGAGAGGAGAGGAGAGGAGAGGAGGAATTACACAAGAGAGGATGAAGGCAGGAAGCAACTTGGTGCAAAAACACAAAGATAAGAGTCTTGAGTGACCAGACTCTGTGGCCGGTGAAGTGCGTTCTCTTCCAGAATCACAAATCAGGGCTGGATCACAGCAATTTCCAAGACTTATCAAGTCCACTTAAAACCATTCTTTCCTTCTCCTCCATGGGGAGACAAATTATACTGCTAAGAGCAGCTACAACTGGATCACTAGGGTCTTTGACATTCCAGGAAAGAAGCTCAAAGCCTGGGCATCTCAGAAAATGTTCTCCTCTGTCCTTCAGTTCATGGAAAAACACTGGAAAAGAGAAGTGCTACAGAAGAATGACTGTTTATATAAATGGTGTCAAATTGGAGAGATTTCAACTGAATGTTCGGCTGAGAGTAGATGAAACTTGGAAATAAGAACCTCAGCTTAGATCTGTGCACTGTAGAAGAAAGTGAGAGTATTACTGTTAATGGTGCACATTAAATCATTCTCACACCCATACACCTTTTATAAAAACAGAAAGAATATTGGCTCATACACTCATCATCTATACACTAATGTTCGTAGTACAGGAAGCAAAATAAAACAAGCTTGAGTTCTTAGTATACAAAGGCAAGTATAATTTAATAGAAATATGAGAGACCTGGTGAGATGATTCACTTGAGTGGAATATAGTAACGGAATGATACAATTTGTTCAAAAGGAGCACAAACAATAAAAGGGGAGGAGTGGGATTGTATTTAGTCAGGAAAGCGAAAGCTCAGAATGAGCCGGGATTGGCAAAGGATGCCAAGAACAACTGAAATGCCTCCTTTAGAAAGGTTCAAAACAAAAGGAAAAGAATATGTGTACAAGGTACTCAACCAAGATGGCAAAATCCTCATAGGTAACAAACAAAAGGCAGAGTTGCTGAATCCCTGTTTTGCTTCTGTCTCCTCCAACAAGAAGATACGTTTTCTAAGAGTTGTGAAGAGCAAGATGGATGGCCAGGATTGAAACTTTAGACCAGTGTTTCTCAAACTTGGCTGGCTGGGGAATTCTGGGAGTTGAAGTCCACACGTCTTCAAGTTACCAGGGTTGAGAAACACTGCTTTAGACAGACAGAAACACAGTCGGGGAAAAAGTATGTGCTTAAACCTCCAAAGCAAATGTATGAGAGACTGAAGAATACACCTGATCCTGTAGCAAGTTAATATTTGTTCCTTCAAGTCAAAGAAGAATGCTGCTTTTATAGCCTCTCTCCAAATATAAAATCAAGCTTCCTGTTTAAACTGACAAGCAATTTCTAATCGATGGAACCTTTTGAAAAGGCAGATTAAAGGCAAAATAGAGTAGAAGTGTGCAGCAGCATGAGAGAACACTAAAAAGTAAGATGGGGGACAGTATATAAAGGGGTTATTACAAACATATCTATCTATCTACAGTATCTATCATCTATCTATCTATCTATCTATCGACTGTACACATGGACAGTCAGAAACTTTGTTTCAGTGATATAAAGGAATATTTATTTCCAGCCAACAGAGATATTAGTCAGCTTGCTGGGCAATCTAAAAAATGTAGTGTTCTTCTAGGGGTGGTTTCTAAAGAAAGCATCTGCACTGATCTGTACAGAATCTGGTTCTCGTTCTCTCTCTGCCTCCTCTTTCTCCAGACACTGACTAGCATCCTCTCTCCTAGCTTTAATTCAGCAAAGTGGGAGTATCCTGGTCATGACTGGGCATGTTCTTCCTCCAGCTGATGGCTTTTGTTAGAAGTGGTTTCTCCCCCTTTTCAGGTCTACTTTAGTCCCGGAGATCAAAGAAGGGGGAAACCTATTGAATTGGGTTGAATTAAATCCTCACGGTCAGCAAGAGGTGAGGGTGATATCTGGGTCAAGGTCTTGATCTGTACTCCTGCAATGGGGAACCATCAACCTCTACTGAAGATAAGATTTATCGTCTCTAGATAGTCAAACCCAAGTTTAGGTCTCAAGTAAGCTTCCTTCCCTCAAACTTTCATCAGGAAAGCTAAGGCCTTATTTTGCAACTCATTTTAAATTTTTCATTCTTTTCTGGCTTACTCTAGTGTAATGTAATACATACCCACTTGTTCCTGTAATTATTTAAATAACCTGGTCTCTAGAAGCCATGGTAGCAATAGAGAGAGAGAAAAAAATCCAAATTCTATCATGGTATTTCCTCAACTCAAGTTCACAGAACAATTAAAAGATGTTGAACTCTCCCAAACCTTTCCCATATTTTTATTGTTTTAATGATGCTTCTTCACCTGGAAATACACAACGGAACCATGTAGGCTTAAATATATTACAATTGTTGTAAGCAACTTGATCTGACTAAGGTTAAACATGGGCCAATATTGTATATTGTGATGGGCAGATAGTTATAATTCACTTCTCGGACTATACAAAAATAGCAAAGTCCCTTAGAGGGACAATGATTATCACCTTTTTTGAATTATATGGCACACTTACTTTATGAATACTGGAAAAAGATTGTTTTAAGCAAAATACTGTAAAAAATGTATTCAACTTGTATAGGACAGTATAGAGATCCCATT